>OY763893.1:25433925-25436425 GCA_963667165.1 Barbarea vulgaris | reverse complement strand
ACCCTAAACCCTAAACCCTAAACCCTAAACCCTAAACCCTAAACCCTAAACCCTAAACCCTAAACCCTAAACCCTAAACCCTAAACCCTAAACCCTAAACCCTAAACCCTAAACCCTAAACCCTAAACCCTAAACCCTAAACCCTAAACCCTAAACCCTAAACCCTAAACCCTAAACCCTAAACCCTAAACCCTAAACCCTAAACCCTAAACCCTAAACCCTAAACCCTAAACCCTAAACCCTAAACCCTAAACCCTAAACCCTAAACCCTAAACCCTAAACCCTAAACCCTAAACCCTAAACCCTAAACCCTAAACCCTAAACCCTAAACCCTAAACCCTAAACCCTAAACCCTAAACCCTAAACCCTAAACCCTAAACCCTAAACCCTAAACCCTAAACCCTAAACCCTAAACCCTAAACCCTAAACCCTAAACCCTAAACCCTAAACCCTAAACCCTAAACCCTAAACCCTAAACCCTAAACCCTAAACCCTAAACCCTAAACCCTAAACCCTAAACCCTAAACCCTAAACCCTAAACCCTAAACCCTAAACCCTAAACCCTAAACCCTAAACCCTAAACCCTAAACCCTAAACCCTAAACCCTAAACCCTAAACCCTAAACCCTAAACCCTAAACCCTAAACCCTAAACCCTAAACCCTAAACCCTAAACCCTAAACCCTAAACCCTAAACCCTAAACCCTAAACCCTAAACCCTAAACCCTAAACCCTAAACCCTAAACCCTAAACCCTAAACCCTAAACCCTAAACCCTAAACCCTAAACCCTAAACCCTAAACCCTAAACCCTAAACCCTAAACCCTAAACCCTAAACCCTAAACCCTAAACCCTAAACCCTAAACCCTAAACCCTAAACCCTAAACCCTAAACCCTAAACCCTAAACCCTAAACCCTAAACCCTAAACCCTAAACCCTAAACCCTAAACCCTAAACCCTAAACCCTAAACCCTAAACCCTAAACCCTAAACCCTAAACCCTAAACCCTAAACCCTAAACCCTAAACCCTAAACCCTAAACCCTAAACCCTAAACCCTAAACCCTAAACCCTAAACCCTAAACCCTAAACCCTAAACCCTAAACCCTAAACCCTAAACCCTAAACCCTAAACCCTAAACCCTAAACCCTAAACCCTAAACCCTAAACCCTAAACCCTAAACCCTAAACCCTAAACCCTAAACCCTAAACCCTAAACCCTAAACCCTAAACCCTAAACCCTAAACCCTAAACCCTAAACCCTAAACCCTAAACCCTAAACCCTAAACCCTAAACCCTAAACCCTAAACCCTAAACCCTAAACCCTAAACCCTAAACCCTAAACCCTAAACCCTAAACCCTAAACCCTAAACCCTAAACCCTAAACCCTAAACCCTAAACCCTAAACCCTAAACCCTAAACCCTAAACCCTAAACCCTAAACCCTAAACCCTAAACCCTAAACCCTAAACCCTAAACCCTAAACCCTAAACCCTAAACCCTAAACCCTAAACCCTAAACCCTAAACCCTAAACCCTAAACCCTAAACCCTAAACCCTAAACCCTAAACCCTAAACCCTAAACCCTAAACCCTAAACCCTAAACCCTAAACCCTAAACCCTAAACCCTAAACCCTAAACCCTAAACCCTAAACCCTAAACCCTAAACCCTAAACCCTAAACCCTAAACCCTAAACCCTAAACCCTAAACCCTAAACCCTAAACCCTAAACCCTAAACCCTAAACCCTAAACCCTAAACCCTAAACCCTAAACCCTAAACCCTAAACCCTAAACCCTAAACCCTAAACCCTAAACCCTAAACCCTAAACCCTAAACCCTAAACCCTAAACCCTAAACCCTAAACCCTAAACCCTAAACCCTAAACCCTAAACCCTAAACCCTAAACCCTAAACCCTAAACCCTAAACCCTAAACCCTAAACCCTAAACCCTAAACCCTAAACCCTAAACCCTAAACCCTAAACCCTAAACCCTAAACCCTAAACCCTAAACCCTAAACCCTAAACCCTAAACCCTAAACCCTAAACCCTAAACCCTAAACCCTAAACCCTAAACCCTAAACCCTAAACCCTAAACCCTAAACCCTAAACCCTAAACCCTAAACCCTAAACCCTAAACCCTAAACCCTAAACCCTAAACCCTAAACCCTAAACCCTAAACCCTAAACCCTAAACCCTAAACCCTAAACCCTAAACCCTAAACCCTAAACCCTAAACCCTAAACCCTAAACCCTAAACCCTAAACCCTAAACCCTAAACCCTAAACCCTAAACCCTAAACCCTAAACCCTAAACCCTAAACCCTAAACCCTAAACCCTAAACCCTAAACCCTAAACCCTAAACCCTAAACCCTAAACCCTAAACCCTAAACCCTAAACCCTAAACCCTAAACCCTAAACCCTAAACCCTAAACCCTAAACCCTAAACCCTAAACCCTAAACCCTAAACCCTAAACCCTAAACCCTAAACCCTAAACCCTAAACCCTAAA